>JAHXZK010000037.1:460000-461023 GCA_020975415.1 Calonectria hawksworthii
TAGGTCTAGCCAGCGGCCAGTTACCCACAGAGCCCATCCAGCAGCGGCTGCAAGCAAGCCTGCGTCCGCTATTGCCGGGCAGCTCCAGTACGGCGTAACGCCTGAGCGTTCGCTTTCGTGGAGGTCGACTTCCACTATGAACTCCCCGCTGACGAGGCCGGAGCCTACTGAGTCGGTTCAGAGAGACACGCAGTGGTTGTCTGCAAGATCAGGTACAACTGTTCTAGAAGTCGCGGCGCCTTTCGGGACCACTTAGAGGTTGGTGAGGCGCCGCCGCCGACTGTTTCCAGCCGGCTGCTTTGCCCCCCTCTCATATACCCTCCGAGGGCCTTTTAGTGGGGCGCACGCCAGACCGGGCTCGAGGGCCACTTTTTATTTTCCGCAAAATTATTTAGTATGGGAAAACAAAAAAATCGACTCACGGCCATACAACCTTTCGACCGTTCCGCACGCAGACTTACAAAACTTTGCATGCAGGTAGAGCCGGGTCAGGCGAGTCTGACGGCGAAGAGCTTGTCTCCGTGCGACTCCTGTGGCCGGCGCCAGGAGCGGTTGAAGTGAGGTGCAGGGTAGGCCGGGGGGACTTGGTCGTTTCGCTTCCGGCGTCGCTACCCTAGACTGCTACCCTGGACCAGCAAACCGGTTTTTCGGCCCTGGAGGCGGGTACAGGCGCTGTGAGCGGTGGAGGAAAGTATCGGAAGGGTTGCTGGAGCCTCTTCCTTTGCATGGTGCCGGTGTTGCAGCGGTCAGGCTGGTGTGGCGGGATTTAAGCTGCCGAAGCCCATTGTTAGAAATTCTCGGATGCGAGTAAATGTTAGCAAGCCACCAACACTTCCACACAACACAACCAACCAACCCCCACCCAACAGAACACTTGTTTCCAGCACCTACATAGCATTAAGGTAACCGTAGAAAAAGGCTATACTGTTATTATAATAAATAAATTTTGCAATAAATATCATTCCTAACATATTACCCACTAAAACAAAGGCCTGCTGCACGCATCACACACAGCTAACCCGC